>CAWUFW010001513.1:885000-902500 GCA_963921515.1 Calotriton arnoldi
AGCATGCGGTTACGCGCACAGGTACGAGCAGAGGCGCCATCTGGCTTTCCTCTCGCTCTCCCAAGCGCGCGCGCGCCTCGCTCCGCCTCTGTGTCTTGCTCGCGCTTTTACGCCCCTCCCCCACTACAGAGCGCGTCTCGCGGCCGCGGGTCTTGTTGCTCCTTCTCTCTGGCTCCCTTTGTTTGTCGTAATTTAGTTTTGAGTGCTTCGGACGCGTGAAAATTAATTTCTGCTTTGATGCATTTCCGGGGTCCTTCATTTTTTTTTTCTTCTGTATCTAGAGATCGTCTCTGTTTTTAGGTTTTTAATATTTTGATGGGTTTTGTTGTTTCAAGCCTTAGGAAGGTTGAAATACTCATCCCTTCTATTAATGCCCCGCTCGCCGCTCTATCATTTCACTAGAATATCTCTCCGTATGCCGAGAAATCTCAGACTCCAAGAACGTGAATACTTCTCTCCGCCACTGCTTACCTAACGCAGGCTGCGCCAATCTTTAAGCCGCCACCTGCAGCCTGTGCCAAGCTAGAGAGCCTCTTGCTTTAGAAATAGAAGACAGACTGCTTCTTGCAGCTACATACGGGAGAGACCCCCGGCACACCCGGTGCATTGTGGAGTGGCGGTGGCAGTGCCATGGTGACGGGCAGCTTGGATGTACCGCCCCACATATTCTTTTTGGTGCTGCTGCGGGCACTCCAGTGTGCCGGACAGAGTCTCTTTCCCGCTGCTACTGCCCGAGAACTGCGGACCACAGCATTTCTTCCACATCAATAGCCTGACATGCGTGCCTTGCGGAGCCCATCAGCGTCAGAACAACGTCAGAACAACAGGGGTAAGAGTAGTGGCGAAGGACTGAACTAAGCTTTGCCTCTTCATAACTGTGGTTCCCAAGCAGTGTAGGAAGTGAACCTTTCATCCCCGTCCCTCCCACTAGACTAGAACATTGCAATGTATGACTCCACCCCCCGCAGAAGGGTCAATGTGTAGAAGTAGACATGTCGCAGCTTTCTCCGCTCACCGTGACACCGGCCCCCTCTGTCCACGCCCCGAGGCACGCCTCCTGAGCTGCCCTTGCAGCGTCACTCCGCCCCTTTCTTCATAGCCTCACTCCTGTCTCTTGATTCTCCGCTAGCACATTGTCCTGCCAGTTCTTGCTCACAGTCGCACACCTCCCTCTCTCCTCTCTCGAACATTCTTCTGTTCTCCTCTCTCGAGTCCTCTTTCCTCGTTCATCTGCTTCTCATCTCTCAGCGCCATCTTCCTTGACCTCTTCTCACGCAATCATCCCTTGCTCTCATCCTGTCTCCGCCACTACCTGTTGCTTTCCATGCTTCTCCCCCTCTACACTGGTATCTCCCGCCATCCCCCGGTTTCTCCTCTTTCTCCCACCCATCTTTCTCGGTCTACTCTCGTGTATCCCCCTCTTTGGGCATCTTGTTTTGTTTCCCCTCTGTTCTCTAGCTCCTCCTTTCCTCTCTCTCTCCCTTCAGGCACTTCTTATAAACATGTCTCCCCCTCAGGCTCTTCTCTTTTCTCCCACCCTCCTCCTTATCTCAAGTGTCCTAGTAGCTTGTATTAAGTCCAATCAGCAGCATTCTGCTTTGTGTCTCAGCGTTTGCTACAGTAGTTGCACTGCGTTCTGTAGGTCAGGCTGAAGTCTGACCCATCCAGGCTACCAAGCCTATAAATAAATACCAATATTTGGCCCTTGGATATATGAAAGTGATGGGCAATAAATTAACGGGTACCCCAGCCTGCTGTGCGTAAAAAGCTGCACCTATGTATCTTTAAACTTCTATTACAGCTTTATGGTACATTTATTCTACCTGTATGGCTTTTGTTTTTAAGAGGTAAATAAATTGATGTAAGTACACCGAAGATATTTTTATGTTAAGTAAAGCATGTGCATATGTCCATTTACTAAGGTATTCTCTTCTAAGCACTATGCGTGCCAAAGATCACACAAACTGCTAGCAGGGACTCATCACATGAACAGATTAAAACTGGGAAGGAAAAGACCGTGTTGAGAAACTTTCTGATCTATGCGGTTGTCCGCCTGCACACAAGCATTTTGTAAAGTGAATGTGCGTTCTGGCAGACACCGGCTTTAATTAAGCCCCCTGCAGGGGCCTACATGGACAGCCTGTGACAAGCAAAGCCTCAGCTGAGAAGTTTTTCTCAGGGTGATATTGCCAGGAAATTTCACAGTGCCTAAACAATAAAATCGTATGAAGCGCAGCAGACATTTGTCTTTTTTTCATGGGGAACCGGGTTCGATTCTAGGCAGGGATGCTTAACATCCTGTGTTTCTGGGCAAGTTACTTAATCTCCCCGTGCCTAACAAAATGAATGTGTCCATCTGTAATGCAACTGGTGCACATGTAAAGTGCTCTGGTTTATTCCTTAACTTTGAAAATGTGTTTATTCGAAAAATGGAATACTGCGTGACGACGTAAAGCAAGGGCATATGTCCATTTACTAAGGTATTCTCTTCTAAGCACTATGCGTGCCAAAGATCACACAAACTGCCAGCAGGGACTCATCACATGAACAGATTAAAACTGGGAAGGAAAAGACTGTGTTGAGAAACTTTCTGATCTCTGCGGTTGTCAGCCAGTTGCTGTAGATGGCTAGATTAGGATCTTTAGAACAAGGCTGCTTTTCACTTCGTTAGCTCCTCCTGGTTTCCTTTCGTAACTGTAGGACACACGCTAAGTTTTCACACAACAGCAGACCTTTTGGCTCCTCCCATCCCCCCCCTCCCCCCACCACCCCTGGACAAATGCTAATCCACTAGGATTTATTCACACTGCTACACAAGGCAGCGTAAAAACGTTTTTGAGCTGCACCTATGTATCTTTAAACTTATATTACAGCTTTATGGTACATTTATAGCTTTTATTTAATTTAGGCAGATACATTGCTTTGGATTAACTTTACACACGGGACTGCAAGTTTATGCACGCAAATGGGTTTTTAATTCTGTGCTTTTTATCTGTATTATAGCGCCTTTTATTCACTAATTTTCTGTTTTGCACGCAAAAGTTCTTTCTAAAGCAGTGTGAGAACACCTATTGCATATTCTCTATCTCAGTGCAAGCATAATAGTTAGCAAACAACTAGCAATTAATTTAATATTTACAAATAACAGGCAGTTGGGGCATACATGCTACTTGCTACCAAATGGGTGTTTGAACACATAACAAACTAGAAAAAGAAAATGCAATGTATTCACTAGCATAATTAGGATAATTGTTTCTCATCATTTCCTTTTGTTTCAGTTACAAAAATATTAGATATACATTTTACAAATGTTTTGTTTACAAAACTTTCATATTAGTCTACAGAAAAATATATAACAAACCATGGTGTAGCACCCAGGAAAATATGCTACATGGCTAAATACTTAAAAGGTCCCAAAAGCAAGACCTATTGGCTATGCCAATACTTGTTTTTCTAGTAACTAGTCAGCATTTGTAAATTGAGGAACAGTGCCTTCCCAAAGGTAGTTGGGGTAGCAACACAAAAATGTTTTGGTGTTTCCTCCTGTGGTTCTAGCGAGGTACTGTTATTGTGGAGAATGGGGGACCATTGCTAGGACAACTTTAACTAACAGGTACTTTTTCGTCCATCAGCTGGCAGAATAGGCACACTTTGACTGTGGCTGCATGTACAATTCCTGGCACAATTGGAACCAAATACTTAATGGTTGTTACAGTATCAAGGGTATTAAACAGCTTTGCTGCTCCGTATTAGATCTGCAAAAAAAGGCAGGTTATCTGCAAGTCCACCTTTCTCCTAGTGACCATCACCATGCTCTGTGTCGACATTGTGGTGTCAATGGAGAGAAAGAAAACTGAACTAGGAAAAGCTGCTGTAGTGCTCTGAGACTGGATTTATGTCTTAATGGAGTACATGCGTCCATCTTCTAAACTGTTTTTGCACTACGCTCTGTTTTGCAGGATATTTCAGGAACATTCAAAGAGTTTGGAGAGAAAGTGGCTGTAAAACTAGAACTAAGAAGACAATAATTGCTATAGTGATTAACATTTTTTTAAATCAGTCATTTAGTTTCAGCGGTGACTGCTTCTCAGCAAGTAACATATAGAATTGTTTCCGGGTAGCAGTACATTAAGTAAAATGGTATTCACCGAGGGGTACTGAGCGACAACAAACAGGCAGCAAGAGTGATGCTCGAGTTGTCTGACCTCACTCAGAACCTCAAGGTGAATAACATTCCGCTTTTTCAAATTTTACCCATCTGTAATTTTATGTGTACTTAAACAACCCCCACCCCCCCCCCCCCCAGTAATCTGCTCCTACTTCCATCATGTACATGGGGGCAGAGCGTTAATGTGGGGCAGACAATATATAAAAAAATAAAATAATTTAAAGCGGTCTTCTTCCACCCACAAGCCTTGTAATATAAAGTACAAATTTAAAAATGAATACCTGGCCAATTGCCGCCTTACACTCGCCATCCCTTGTGAAAAATCCCTTCCCACCAATCTTCAAATATAAAAAAAAATACACATCCTCCTGCACCAAGTCACACCACCCTCTTCGTATCCCCCACCCCCATTTTCAATATAATGGACCAACTAAATACCTGGCCTCCTTCTACTCACCCCCCCTATGCTCTACTAACCCCCATCCTTACCACACTCTGCTAACACCCCCAATCCCCTGTCCAAGCTGAAACAAAAATGATCAGGTCTCTTGCAATACGAAGGCCCATACCCTCTGTGCAGTCTCTTCCCCTCACAGCCCAAAGCCATGGGCCCCACTTTCACACGGAGAGAGGAGAGCCTCTGCGAGTCGCTGCTCAGTGTAGCTTCATGTTCGAGATATGTGAGCTGTAGATCACATGCTTTGCATAGTCTTCCATCTAGTGTTGGGTCCGGATGTTTGCACTTTGTTTTTCTTCAAAGAAGTCTTTTCCAGTTACAAGGTAGGTGACTCCTCCTTTCGGTGATAGTGCGCATGGGCATTGACTCCATTTTTAGATTGTTTTTTCCGCCATCGGGTTCAGATGTGATTTGTGGCGCTCCGGTTCGACACCGTTTCTCGGGTTCCCCTCGATGCGCAATCCACTACCCTCGATGGTATTGTTTCTCGATCGCGTTGTCCATTCTCCGCGTATCGTTTCGACTCAAGGTCTTCGATCGTAAAACTCGTGGAGGGCCGTTGGGCCTACCCGCGTCCGGCTCGCTAGCAGTCGATGGAACGGACTCCATTCAAGCTTTGTCCCGGGTGTCGCGCTAAGTTTCTGCGCACCGACTTGCACGAAGTGTGCAATTTGTGTCTATCTCCGGAATACGACGAACAGGACTGCGACGCGTGCTGATCGTTTCGATCAAAGACGACGCTCCGTGATCGTCCGGCTCGACGTCATGAAATGCAACATCAAAGCAGCTCCACACCGGACATCTTCGGTGAAGATTCCGATCAAGAAGAGTTCCTCGCCCAAGGAGCCGAAGAGGAAGCAGAACACATATCTGTGTCCGAGGCCGACTCCGACATGGAAGAACAGGACCAAGTGACACCGGGTCAGCGTACCGTGAGTACAGATACCCCCCTGTCCCAACACTTGCTAAAGAAAAAGGCTCCGGTCCTTCCTCTGCCCTTGGGCCAAGGTTGGCACCGAGAAACTTTCGGACGCCCTCAGGCTCGGCGCCTAAACATAAGGCCAAGCCTTCCGGCTCGGAATCGAGTCGGCCCCATGCCGAACCGAGACCTTCGGCACCGAAGTCGAAGCACGTCGTCATTGCCATCCCCTCGCTACCGAAGAGTAAATCTTATGAGCCGAAAGCTTCGAAGCCGAAACTTTTGACGCCGAAAACTGCGCCTTTACCATCAAAAGAGCCTCGTTTCCACGTTCTGCCTGCAAACACGGATCCGAAACAAAAAGAACTGGTCATCCATCCAGACACTGCCGATATTAACGCTAAACTACCAGAAAAGAGGAAAATGGGCCTACAGGAGGACTCCCACATTTCTTTAAAGCGCAAGAATGTGGGTACTAACCCTTCTCCTCCTTACATTGCAACTACTTTACCCACTGACCCAAATCTGCTTATCGCACCCACAAATTCTCCTCAACCACTATCATTTGATCCACAAGAGGAGGAGGATGGGGATGAAGATTAGGCCACAGGACATTAATGATCCATGGGAGGACTATGGCACAGATCCCAACACTGACAATGATCCGGATCTATACCCTTCCAAACCCTCACCACCCGACGACAACATAGGGTATATAGAGCTACTTAATAGGGCTGCACATTACCATGGGGTGGAATTTCACAAGGAGGCTCTTGAGGAGGATTTCTTGTTTGAAACCTTAAGTTCCTTTCAGAGATCTACTCAAACATTAACTATGCTCGAGGGAATGCTTAAGCATACGGACGAAATTTTTAAAGACCCGGTGCGGGCAAGAATTATTACACCCAGGGTAGAGAAAGTACAAGCCAGCACCTACTGACCCCACTTACATCAAGGGTCAGCTCCCATTAGACTCCCTTGTAGTTGCCAACGCTCGCAAAAGAGCAAATTCACAATCCACAGGTGAGGCCCCTCCTCCTGATAAAGAGTCAAAATTAATCGATGCCTCCGGCAAGAGTACCATCGCAAGCAACCAATCATTGGCGAATTGCAAATGCACAAGCTCTATTAGCTCGCTACGACAGAGCTCATTACAGTGAGCTACAAAAATGAATGCAGTTTCTGCCCAACGAGCACAAAACAAGGGCCAATGACCTAATTCAGGAGGGTAAATTAATCCCTAATACCTCTATTAGGTGCGCATTAGACACAGCAGCCTGAGCTAAGCAGGCTTGCTTGGCTAAGAATCTCAAGGTTCAAACCCGAGGTCCAAGCCTCTATTCTTAACCAACCATTTGCTAAAGAACACCTCTTCGAGCCAACAGTGGACACCACCTTACAGAAAATGAAAAAAGATACTGAGGTCGCCAAGTCCATGGGGGCTTTGCAATTACCTTCTAATAGGGGATCCTTTCGTCGCTCCTTTTACAGGGGTGGCTCCAAAAACATTTCACCAGAAAATACCTCCTCCTCTTACAAGGGCAACAATCAGTCGCCCTCATCAAGAGGTTACTTTAGAGGTGGATTTAGAGGTAACAACGGTAAGGGAAGAGGCAGAGGCAACTCAATACGCACTTCCCCTGCAAACACCAAACAGTGACTTCCTTCCGCTACCCCCGATCATTCGACTCATGTCGGGGGACGTCTCTCCCAATTTCTACCTGTCTGGAATACAATCACATCAGACAGATGGGTTCTACAAATTATCCAATATGGTTACTGCCTTGAACTTAGACACTCCCCCAAACATTCCTACAAGGTCACATGATGTCACAAGAACATCTCAACCTCCTCAAACAAGAAGTTCTCTCTCTGTTACAAAAAGGAGCTATAGAACCAGTCCCATTACAATATCAAGGGGCCGGTGTATACTCCCTGTACTTCTTAATTCCCAAGAAAGACGGCTCTCTCAGGCCTATACTAGACCTCCGAGACCTGAATCTATACATTCAATCGGTTCACTTTCATATGGTGACACTCCAACAAGTGCTCCCGCTCCTTCAGCAAGGCGACTTTCTGTCCACTCTGGACTTAAAGGATGCCTACTTCTACATCCCAATACACCCCGCTCACCGCAAATACCTCAGGTTTGTGATAGCGGGCCAACATTATCAATTCAAAGTGCTCCCGTTCGGAGTCACTACCGCACCCTGGGTTTTCACGTAATGCCCGGCACTAGTCGCAGCTCATCTACGAAAACAACACATTCACGTCTTCCCATACTTGGACGATTGGCTCATAAAAACCAGTTCGCAACACAGCTGTCTAAGACACACTCACAAAACAGTGCAGCTGCTCCACGATCTTGGATTCACAGTAAATCTGTCCAAGTCCCATCTCCAACCCTCCAACACACGTGTGCTTGGGAGCCACTCTAAATACACCAAAGGCTCTGGCCTACCCCAATCCGGCCAGGATCCATAACAAACAGACTCTACTCTGTCAGTTCCAACCTCAACACTCATTGCCAGCTCGAGTGTTCATGCAATTACTAGGGATGATGGCGTCTTGCATCCTAATAGTCCCTTACGCAAGACTTCAAATGCGTCCCCTTCAAGAATGCTTAGCACGTCAGTGGAACCAGTCTCAGTGTCAGTTATCAGATCTAGTGTTGGTGAACGGCCGCACTCATCGTTCTCTGCAGTGGTAGAATCCACAAAACCTTTCCAAAGGGCGGCCCTTCATAGACCCGGTTCCACAGACCGTGCTAACAGCAGACGCATCCCTCACTGGTTGGGGAGCTCATCTCCAAACTCACACAATTTAGGGCATGTGGAGTCTGCAGCAAAAGCAGCTTCACATCAATTATCTAGAGCTTCTAGCCATATTTCTAGCGCTCAAAGCCTTTTAAATTCACCTGGTACGCAAAACTGTCCTGATACGCACAGACAACATGACAGCAATGTATTACATACAGAAACGGGGGGGGGAGACACACTCTCTCCAACTGTCTCAATTAGCACAGACCATCTGGAGGTGGGCCATAAGTCACAAAATATATCTCCTCGCAGAACACCTTCCAGGAGTAGACAATCAAATTGCGGATCTGCTCAGCAGACGGAGACAACAGATCCACGTGTGGGAACTCCACGCTCAAGTTCTCCTCCCGTTCTTTCAGATGTGGGGCTTCCCAGACATAGATCTGTTTGCCACACACCAAAATGCCCAAGCTTCGCCTCCAGGTATCCACACCCATTGTCCAGAGGCAACGCACTATGGATGAATTGGTCAGGGATATTTGGCTACGCTTTTCCGCGTCTCCCACTCATTCCACTTGTGGTTCGGAAGCTCAGACAGGCGTCCATGACACTAATCCTAGTTGCTCCCACATGGGCCCATCAACCGTGGTTCACCATCCTGTTGGAGCTTTCTGTAGTCCCTCACCAAAAACTACATCTTACACCCAATTTCCTCACGCAGAGCCGTGGAGAGGTAAGACCTCCAGATCCCAGTCATCTCAACCTTGTGATCTGGCACCTGAAGTCATAGAGTTTGGCTACCTCAACCTTCCGCCAGACTGTATGAACATTATCAAAGAGGCTAGACGTCCTACTACAAGAGCTTGCTATGCAGCAAAATGGAAACGGTTTGTGATTTATTGTAATAATAACCAAATCAACCCGCTTGATGCTTCCGTTCAAAACATTATCTGCTATATACTGCATCTCCAGCGTTTACATTTAGCGTACACATCCATACGCTTACATCTTGCTGCAATAGCTGCATACCTTCAAAATAGATAACATCTGTCTCTCTTCAGGGTGCCTGTTATTAAAGCATTTATGGAAGGACTCAAGAGTCATTCCCCCAAGGCTTCCACCTGCCCCAGTGTGGAATCTCAATATTGTCCTCACCAGACTCATGGGTCCACCCTTTGAACCATTGCACAAATGTGAGCTGCAATTTCTCACTTGGAAAGTCGCTTTCCTCCTAGCTTTTACATCACTGAGGAGAGTATGTGAGCTTCAGGTACTTACCATACAGGAACCATTATTACAAGTACACCAAGACAAAGTGATTCTTCGGACTAATCCTAAATTTTTACCCAAAGTAATTTCTGCCTTCCATATCAGCCAATCTGTTGAGTTGCCTGTGTTCTTCCCTCAACCAGATTCTGTGGCAGAACATGCTATACATACCGTAGATGTTAAAAGAGCATTACTCTACTACATAGAAAGGACAAAACCTTTCCTTAAAACAAAACAACTCTTTGTGGCTTTTGCTTCACCTCATAAAGGCAATCCCATCTCAAAATCCGGTATTGCACGATGGATAGTCAAATGCATTCAGACATGCTATGCAAAAGCAAAACGAACATTAACAATTCCCCCTAGAGCGCACTCCACTCGCAAACTAGGGGCTTCTGTGGCCTTAGGAAATATCCCCATAGATGACATCTGTAAAGTTGCAACATGGTCTACACCTCACACATTCACAAAACACTATTGTGTAGATGTCTTAGCAAGACAGCAAGCTAGTGTGGGCCAAGCAGTTCTACGTACACTCTTTCAAACCACTGCAACAGCTACAGGTTAGCCACCGCTTTGGGAGATTACTGCTATATAGTCTATGCAAAGCATGTGATCTACAGCTCACATGCCTTGAACGGAAAATGCTACTTACCCAGTGTGCATCTGTTCTTGGCATGTAGAGCTGTAGATTCACATGCACCCTCCCGCCTCCCGGGTACCTATACCTGTTGCAGTGATATCTTACTTAGATACATACACATGGACATGTTCATTCTACTACTCTTACTTACTCCATTCTCACCATCTGCGGGAAAACAATCGAACAATGGAGTCGATGCCCGTGCGCACTATCACCGAAAGGAGGAGTCACCTATCTCGTGACTGGAAAAGACTTCTTCGAAGAAAAACAACTTGCAGACATCCGGACCCAACACTAGATGGCAGACTATACAAAGCATGTGAATCTACAGCTCTACATGCCAAGAACAGATGCATACTGGGTAAGTAGCATTTTCCTTCCCCTCTCAGTGCAGATCTTCAAAGACCTTGGCAGACAGTGGAGAAGGCTGTTGGTGCAGGGACCGCGCCACCCACTTTCTCCCATCTTGCTCTGGTCTGTAGAAATCCGGGAGAGGCAGGAAAAGGGAGCTGAGATAACCAACCTTCTGCGCCATGCTTTGGTCTCTGGGACACAGACGAGTTGGCGGAGCAAAGGTTAAGTGAGCCTTTTCCCTGTGTGACATCCCAACTTTGGTTAACTACTTTGCGTTTGTCAAATCAGTGAATTTCCATATTCTGATTAGGTTATTCAGGCTAATGGCTTCATTTGAAAGCCATATACAACATATATGGGCAGTAGTGAGTAACGGGGGATGTTTTCCACCAAGATGTCAGTGACATCTAGTAGACCATGAGAGCGAAGCGTGAATTGTTTATAATGTCACTCAGAACCCATAGGTGAAAAATATCCCTGCTATTCACTTTTTGCCTGTCTACAATTGTATGCTCTGTATTGCACTCAAACTCATGGACAGAGGAGTAATTGAAAAGCCGTACATAGCATGGCCTCTCTTGTACCAAATTCTATGCCCTCTTCTCACTCCCCTCCCAACGCTGTGCTATAGCCAGTGTTGCAATGACAGGCTCTCAGAGAGCCCTGTCAGAACAGCCTAGAATTCCTTTGACATGGCAACAGTGGATTTGGAAACTGTTGTACACACTAGCGGCTCTCACTGAAAGCCGAACACAACAAAGTGAATTATTATGTGTAAGGCTTTCTTTTTACTGGGCAGCAGCATCAGAGCACTCTAATTTTCTGAGGTGCCATTTGATGCCACCTAATCTGAATTTATGAACCAAGCTATATTGATGATAGAATTGTGTAGAACTCTGTATATCCGTGTCTACATAATTCATTTTAAGAGTAGTGGCCCGATATTCGGTAGTAAAATGATCAGGTATGCTTGAAAGCTACTGTTACAGATAAGATTTTTTTTCAAATAATGCTGTGAAGATACCATGCCTTTTGCATGGTATCTTCACTAAAGAATGAAATGCCATGCATTTCATTCTTTTGTTATGTCAAACACTTCAAATTGTCAGAGCTCATAAGTGGAATACTAGATCAAAGCAGCTTGTGTCTTTAACTCAGTACTTTTTCTTTAGGTGTCTATCTTTCCAGGTTTGCCGATTTATTACAAGCGAACCCTTTAGAACCAGGGGCAACTGGAGATGTTATTATATTCAAAATAATAAAGGTACATTTTAGATTAATTTGGTTTTTCAGTAAATAATGTTCTTGCATGGATGTATTCTCTAAATGCTAATTGCTTGCTTGTTTCAGTGTATGGATACATTAATATCTTTTAGGGAAAAATGAAAAGCATTTTTGATCAGCCTGGGAAAAATCAAATGGATTTTGCAAACAAAAGATCACTCGATCCAACTCCAAAGCATGAATGCCATGTCTCAAAGAATGCCAACAGAGTGAACTCCTTGCTGGCTTACAGAGCATTTGAACTTACTCAGGTAAATGTTTTTTCCCAAATCAGACTATTCTTTAAATTGTGTTTTGCATTTGTGTTGACTACTTGTGTATTTGAGACGATCCATACAAGACCACAGGCTTGTCCTATTGTTGAACTTGTTCGTGGACTGCTGGAGCAAATGATGGATACCTTTTGTAAATCCATCCTCTGTTCGTGCAGTAAAAAGTCACCCTGAGAAGAGGCTTAGATTAATTGACTTAGATCCTAATTCTTGAAGGCCGTGATATCTCCTGATTTCTTAGTGGTGCTCATGGCTAAGTATAATGTAGGTCCTTCTTTTGCAGTCCACCTGAGGAGGAGATCAGGAAATGCAACTTAAAGGGCAGGAAAGTGCGTCAAGCTGCAGCCAGTTCTTCTGCATTTTGAGTCACTATGACACTCTGTGGTCTCAACGTTTTATTTACTGGACTAGCTTCCTAGAGGAGAAAAGAAGGATTCTTTGGGAAATAGTAAAGGAAAGTGTATTGACTAAAGACATTTTGGTCAGTCTGTCAACAGACACCAAATAACCTGGCTATAACAGACATTTGCTATGGCATCTCAATGAAATCCTCCCCCTGGCTTAGGCTTCTTTGTCTCCTTATGCCTAGAAAAAAAATGGTAAAGTATCCTTCGAATGGAACATCTCTTTGGCCCTCAAGCTGCTAAAGAAATCCAAAAAATGAAGACTAAGGCAGAAATTATAATGCCTGTTGTCCTGGAAAATAAGGAGTGTAAAAGGGTGCAGTTTATATTATATAGTAAAGGAAAACAGTACTCGCACATTTTGTTTTCAAAACAAGAAGGGTCCTAAACAAGATTTCCATCTTAATTTGGACCTAAAAAAGTGAACAAGATGATGGCTCTTCTTCAAATCTTCCTGTCTCTTTAGCAATACAGTTAGATTGTACTCTGGGTCTACAAGACTGATTTTATCCAAAAGTCACAGATTGTAAGAGTTCTTGAATGATCAACAAAGCCAGAAGTCATGGAATTGGACAGCAATGTGCATCTGTCATCACATGCCCTTCAGTCCTTGAAATGGTGGTGCAAGAAGAACCTATCTGCTGCGCCTCTCTGTGCTCCACTTTTCTCACATAGGGTCATAACAGATGCCTCTGTGGGGGGCTAAGGAGTACATATCGATAATCTGACAATTTGGAGGAACATTTGGGAAGGGTTATCAATCCATCATGTTGAAGCTTAGGACGGTTTCAACTAGCGCATGAATCCTTTTCTGGATTCACATGCTGTGCATTATTCCGCCATCTAGTGGTTGGGTCTGGAATTGTCGTCTTCTCTCTTTTTTTTTTTTTTTTTTTTTTTTGTGGGCGTCGTTGACCACCATTTGGTGCTAGGTCCATCCCTTGTGTGACATCAGATGGCGCCCCTGATGTCCCTGTTCGTGGTAGCCATCTTCAGATTCTTTTTTCTGCCATTGGGTCTGAAAGCAGGGGAAGAGCCTCCTAATTTTTGTACAGAATTCCTGAATATGTTTTGGATTTTAGGCAAAAAAAACCATCTAACATAGATCGGGAAGGCATCGGAGAAGGAGAGAGACCTCCGTCCGCGATTCCCGTCGGGGGACCCCATCGGAACAGCTCAACTACGCAGATGGACCGAAATGAGGCAAGGTAGGGGCCATGGAAAATACCCCTTTCAAGTTTTGCCCTAATTGTCACCACAAATTTGCACAACGCGCACTACACAATGTTTGTAACCTCTGCCTGCCTAGGGATCACAAGGATAAAGACTGTGAGGCCTGCATTATACTCGTGTCAAAAACTCTCAAGGCTCGGAAGAAAGCAAAGGGAGGAACACCACACAGCTATGTTTGGCAGCTAGAAGAAGCAGGTATTGCTGACAGACTTGGGCCTCAAGTTATGAAGACAAACAAGGGGCGGCCGCAGAATCAACCCACGGAGAACCAAACGTCTAAATAATCGAGGGGGACACCGAGAAGAGGCGTACTGCTAAGAAGACTCCCAAGGACGTCAAAAAGAAAGTTGAGAAGGTAACAAAAACCCCTGATACCAAGGGCGTCAAAAAGAAGGTGCAAAAGGCAGCTCGGGCGTTGAAAAAGATGACTATCAAGGATCAGTCGTAGCCTAAAGAACCCCATGGATCCCATTCCAGGGATACCGACGAGGAAAAAACATCGAAATCGACGAAGACCGTTATCGGCCGAGAGGTCTCGAAGGATAAGACCATACTCTCGGAGGCAAAAAACACCACACTAAAGAAGAGGATCTCCCCGGCAACAGGCGCCGAAAGGGCCCTCGAGGTGGAGAAAAAGAGAAGATGCCTAGAAGCAGAAATGGCGGCACTCATTCAACGGAAGGAGTTTGACGAGGCACTAAAGGGATACAGAATTCCTTCCAAACCCTCCACTACCTCAGAGGCTGGGGAAGAAGATAATTTATTTGAAAAGTTTTATAAAGCGCGAACATGACCCTTGCGGGTATCGGAGCGCTGTACAAAGTGGCGAAAGCACTAATAAACTGAAGTACAATGGAAGTCAACACACTGTCAAACAAAATGGAGTAAACAATCAAGGTCAGGGACCAGGTAGTCGGCCCAGCTAGTCCAGTTTCAGATGGGCCCTAGAGTGCAAAAAACAATTTAACAGAACAAGCATAAAATAAATCGAAACAACTTAGTAAAATAAGTGTCAAATCTGTAGTCGGCCCAGCTAGTACAGTTTCAGATGGGCCCTAGACTAAAATAACAATTTAACAGACAAGCATAAAATAAATTGAAAACAACATAGTAAAATAATTGTCAAATCTGTAGACTGGGGGGCTTGAGAGAGTACAGGTTGATGCAGTTAATGTTCACTCAGGAATAGCCATGTCTTTGAAACACCGGCAACCCCCGAACCTCACGAGGTGGAAGTTGAAGAATAATTTGGCGTCCAAGAGGAGGAGGAGCCAACAGGAACTTTCGAGGAAGAGTGGAATGACCTCGACAGAGTCCTGAAGAAGATGTTTGTAGCTACCGCTCGAAGGCTTAGCCACCAGACGACATAGCCTTTTATAACCGCCTCATCAAGAGAGCAGCTGAAACTTTCGGGGTCCCCTTAGAGGAGGAGAAAAGAGACTCCTGTTTTCTCCTAGAAACATTGTCGCCATCCACGAACGGTACCCAGTACCTTCCAATGCTACCAAGCATTCTTGACCAAGGCAAGGAGGCTTTCAAGGAGCCTGCCTCAGCAAAGGGAGTAACACCAAGGTTCGAAAAGAAGTACAACCCTCCACTAGGCACCCCAAATATATTCAGGGGAACACCGTGGCAGACTCAATCATTGTTACCACAGCAAGGAGAAGGAGCAACCTTCATTCTTCCACCGGTCTACCCCCAGAAAAAGAAAGAGAGCATGGACATGGTGGGGATGAAGATGGAAAGTTAGGCAGCAACGCAATGGCACATTGCTAATTCTGATGCCCTCCTCAACAGGTATGGTCACCAACAATGATACGACATCGAGGAGATAATGAACAAACTCCCTGAATAGGATAAGAAAAGAGCAAAATCTATAATAAAGGAGGGGAAAACATAGCAAATACCTGCTTAAAGTCAGCTCTAGACGCAGCCAATACAGCCAGCAGACAAATGTGCACAGGTACAACCTTAAGAAGACACGCCTGGCTGAGAATCTCAGGCTTCAAACAAGAAGTGCAAACCTCCAGAATTAATAAGCCATTCACAGGAGACGCCTTGTTTGTACGTGAAGTAGATGAGTCCTTACAGCAAATAAAAAAGGACAATGAGACGGCTAAGGCAATGGGGACCTGCAATATAGGGGCACCTTCACAAAGGGAGGATTTAACCTTGGAAGACCCACAGAATGGGGGGTCTTCTCAAAAGGACAACAACAGGCGCAAGGGAGCTAGACATCAGTTGAGCCCACAGTCCGGATACCGATACTGGCAGCAACAACCAAAACAGTGGTTTTGTGGCAGAGGAAGAGCCAGGGGCAACCCTCAAGAGGGGGAGGGGGGCAAACTCCAAGTGACTTGCTCACAAAAAAAGGAACCCCACTTAACACCAGTGGGAGGCAGAATAGTGCATTATCCACAAGAATGAGAAAATATAAGTAGAGACAATTGGATTTTAAACGTGGTACGCTACGCCTATTGTATAGAACTAACAAGAAAACCTCCACCAAAGAAGAAAAAGTTCCAAAGAACAGAATTTTTAAAATTGAAGTAGGAAATGAAGTAACTCCTACAAAAACAGGCAATAGAGAAGGTACCAACAAGGAAGCACAACAATGGATATTACTCACCTTATTTCTTTGTGCCAAAGCAAGATCTCACTTTAAGACCAATCCTAGATCTCAGATTCATAAAGAAATACATTCGCACTCAGAATTTCAAAATGACAACCCTACAAGAGGTAATCCCACAGCTACATAAAGGGGACTACATGGCAACAACCGTCTTAAGACACCCATCTACACATCCCCATGAGTCATGCATACAAAAAAGACCTCAGATTCATCCACGAGAACACACACTACCAATTCACGTTCTTACCTTTTGGAATAAAATCAGCACCAAGAGTTTTCACAAAGTGCTTAGCAGCAGTAGCAGCATCCCTAAGAAGACGACTGGTTGGTGAAGGCAAATCCAAAACTAGGATGTTACAAGCGCATTCAGAAGGTGATCACAACGCTGCAAAGATTGGGTTTCTCCATAAACCACAAAAAATCCTCACCAAAGCCGGAGAAGGCAAAGATCTTCCTAACAGAAAGATTGAACTCCAAGATGGCACGAGCTTTTCCAACACAAGAGGATCCAAGCAATTAAGGAGCAAACTCGCTTCTACCAAAAGAGAGTCTCTGATAGTGAGGAGAGTTATGAAGTTAATGGGCGGGATGGCATCATGCATTCCTCTCGTTACCCATGCATGTCTACACATGCGCCCTCTGCAAGAATGGCTATGTAACAGTTGGTCATAAACCACCGGGAGTTGGGAGATATAGTGGTTGTAACACAGAAAGTAGAGAAGGGGATACAGTGGTGGGCATCCAAGAACATAACACTAGGCAGACCGTTCAAATCACCAACTCCCTCAATGACCATCACAACAGATGCGTCTCACAAAGGATGGGAAGCGCACTCAGGAAACCTAAGGATACGGGGTCAATGGAACAATTCAGACTCCGTAAAACACAAACGTCTTCGAGATGAAGACTTTTTCTGTCCCTAAAAGCATTCTAAGCCCACATTGCAGGGAAGATAGTATTAATCCAAATGAACAATACTACAACAGTGTTTACCTGAACATACAGGGTGGAACAAAGTCATTTACCCTAAGCAAGCTAGCTCAGGATATATGACAATGGGCTATACCAAAGCAAATCAGCCTGCAAAAATTCACCTACCAGGTAAA